>JAHTMQ010000158.1:0-27807 GCA_019327925.1 Leucocoprinus sp. KB1807203
AAAAAAATTTACACACAGAGGACTGAAATTTGAGTTGGGGGAGTCGAGAGGGGTACTCCCCTTTCCTTTAGGAGAACTAGAGAATGAGGAATGGAAGGTACATTGGTACTATACTAGTTAGGATTGGAGGAATATTATTATATTTAGTTGGAGTAAGACTTATTTAGTTTTATTTATTTATTAAAAGAAGAATAGAAATTTATTTAAGTTATTTATTATTTATTAAAATTTAGGATTGGGTTATTTATTATTTTTATGAGTAGAAGTATTTATTATTTTATTTATTAATTATTTATTAAAAGAAGAATAGAAATTTATTTATTTATTTGTTGTCTTTATTTAATTTGTTGTATTAGTATTAAGTGTAATCTTTTTTCTTCTTTATTTTGTATTAGAAGGTTGTACAAGTAAATGATTTATTTAACTTAATTTTGTAATTTTTCATAAAAGATTTGTGTTGATAATTTAATGAATTACAGGGGAATTAGCTAAATTTATTTAAGAGGAGGAGATTAACAATTTGAATTATCTTTATTAATTATGGAGAGTATACCAAATTTACTTTATATTTAATTTCTTATTTAATAATCGGAAAAGGGAGATAATACTATTAAAACTTATCTTTAATTTAAATTAATTAATAATAATATTATTAGATGAAACAAAAGGTAGCGAATACTAGAAAAATAATAAAATAAATTTATTTAAATATTTATTACATATAAGTTGGTATGGCATTGAATAGAAGTAAAAGTTATATTTAACTTACAATAAATTAATAATATATATCAGTTTATATGGGGATCTAATATAAGAGTTTTCAATATCTTTGAGAATCTACTATTATTGTAATATAATAAGTGAAAAATACTTAGTATCTAACTTAACTATTATTAGTATAATTAATGAAAAATGTATTAATATGACTATTACTAGCTCTTTTTAATAAAAGAAAGTATATAACGTTATTCTATAATTACAATGAGAAAAGTTAGTATAACTAATATATTAATATTTTCTTAAAATAAGAGAATAAAATAAGAGTGAGTCTAGTGTAATAAACTTTATTTAAAAATGAATAAGTATCTACTGGATTTTATCTCAGTTAGTGCAAAATTTTTAGGTAATCTAGTAATTACAAGTAAAACCTGTTATCTCAGTACTATTTCTGATTTCAGTATTTATTAAAATCTCAGGTTATCTAATTTTACTAGGAGTAGGTTTTTAATTAGTTATCTAATTGTATATATTGAAGCAGATGCAATTCTCTTTATATTTGTAATTATAATACTGAATCTACAACTATCAGAAATAAGTGCAGTATGTACAGAATATAATAAAATCTACCTCTAGGTACAATAGTAGGGTCACTACTTCTATTTGAACTAGTAATAAATCTAGCAATAAAATAAAAAATTTAATAGATTCAATGAAATTAATATAGTAGGTGATATAATTGATGTTAATATATCAAGAAATAGTCTAAAAGTAGGAATACTTAATAGAGTTAATAATCTATTTTTATGGTCAAATAAAATATATAAAATATCTAATATTCATGTAAATTATAGTGGAAATGGAGATAGTAAAATTAAAAATTAAAATTGAAAGTATTGGAGAGAATCTTTACACTTATCAAAGTATTTGATTAATAGTTACTAGTCTTATTCTTCTATTATCGCTTCTATTACACTAAGTATAAATAAACAAGTAAATTAAATAATTATTTGAACTGAAATTTAAGGATAAATAATAATCCTTTACTATACTAAATAGTATTATAATACTTTATTTCACTAAAAAAGATTTATACTATAGGTTTTAGTAACAATACTGAATAGTATATATATCTATAGAGATATAAAAAATAAGTTTACTAGAAATAATACTTAGTAGATAAAATATTTAATATTAGCCTTATAATATTTTTAAGTAATGAAGGTTAAAATATAAAGTTATAAATGGATTCAATTTTCAATAAAAGTCTAAATTGTAAAGTTTCATAATTTTAATTAAATTATTTTTCTTAAATTTCTTGAAATATTATTTTGTTCTATTCTGCAGATTTTGGTTCGATTTTCCAAATTTTTGAATTACCAGATTTGTTCAATTTCTCATATTTTTATATTTACCCTAATTTACCATTACGAGATTCGATCTTTATTTTTAGTTATTTTTGTTATTTATTTAATTATTAATTTGATTTGATTTAGGCTATTTTTATAAAAGCAATAGATTTAAAAAGGAATTAAATTAACATATTTTACTTTTCTATTTTTAAAGTTTACCTTATTGTAACTAATTAGTACACAAAACTTTAATAGTTTAATTAAAAATCCTTATTATGTAAAACCCTATAAAGACTATATAATATACAATTGGCTTTTATCCTGTTATATTTAACATTACTTTACTTACTTTTAAGTTTTACATGGAGTTTTACTTAGATTTATCAGAGTATTTAAAAATTCCAACTATTGGTACTACTACTAAAACCAATATAGGTAATATACAGTTTCTACTGCAGCTAGTTCAATATACTGTTATTTTACATGTTTACTTCCAATATATATTACTACAAAAACACAAAAAAATTGATAAAAAAAAACTTAATCATATAAATGGACGAAATTGACTTTCTCGTACTCGCGATGTATCAAAAAAAGGTATAATTAGAAGAATTAAAAGACTTCCTAGTAATGCTACTACTTCCATTAGTATTATGGAAATAAATCTTAGAATTGCATAAAATGGTAAAAGGTATCAATCTGGAACAATTGAGAATGGTGTTTGCATTGGATTTGCAGGTATATAAATTATATTAATGTCCTAGAGCATTTGATACAAAAATAAATACACATAGTCCAAGTAGAAATATAAATACTGTTACAAGATCTTTAAATACAAAATAAGGATGAAATGACAGTCTATCTAGATTTTATGAGACACCTAATGGATTATTACTCCCATGTTTAAGCAGTGTAAGTAGATGTATAGCTACTAGTGCTGATAGTAAAAAAGGTAGCAGATAATGAAGCGAACAAAAAATTTAATACAGTGTCGCACTACTTACTTAAAAACTTTTTAATAAAAAATTCTAATAGATCTTTACCAATCCATGGAACTGCAGTAATAAGAATTATAATCACTGTTACCAAGCGTTCAATTATATATAGTGCTATTTATATCTTATCTCCTAATTTATAACCCTGTACTCTTTTTAGAAATACAAAGGAGCCTTGTGTAACTTTATCTATGTAGTTAGAACGCCCCGAGTGTACATTAAGCGTTAATTATAACACCCGCGATGAACCAGTCTGTAGCGACCATTCTATTAAATGATTAAGCGGCGGTCTAAGCCTTAAATATAACTGTTAACCGTTTACATCAGTGTTGCCTTTTACTAATTTATTTATGAATTAAAATTCAAGAGTATACAACTTAGTACAGCTTTGTACTCAAATGAGTGCTATTTACTAAATTTACTTTATATATCATATAAGAGAATATAAATGGTTTTACTATCTCACGTAGTATTGGCATTGATTTTTTTAAAAAAGATAGATTTTATACTCATCTACAACTCCTGTTGATTGTACTGATGTATGTATACCAAATTTATTAAAAGTACGTTTGATAGCAGAAGATTATCTTTATAATTAAATTTCTTTGTTTACCATTGTATTGTATCTTTTACTTTTGTTCCATTATTTATAATAAATTGCTACAGTCATAGGCGTTATATAATCATTTATATTGATTGGAATTTCTTTTAGACCATTTATATATCAATTTTTATGAATTCAGTTGAAACTTACTGAAGTGTAACTATGATATCTAATACTATACCGTATTTCCCACTAATACCTAGTATTGTTTTACTTTTTGGTAGTTTACATCAACAATAACCTATTTTTGCAATTTTATCTTGCAGCATAATCAGATTTTCACTATTATCTCTTCTATACTAAAACTAATTCGTGTTTCATTTATATTATATTCTATTTCACTAATCCCTAGAAGAGAACCCTAAATAATACTCAATATATCAAAGTTTACTATCATATATATACTTTATATTCATTACTTTTTTAAAAATTTCAAATTAGTATTTGTAGTAATAGTATATGTTATTATTATATTAGTATTATTCACAATATTTATATATTAGTATTATTAGTTGACAATAGTATTTGTAGTTTAACCAATATCATTAGTTCACAATAGTATTTTAGTTGTTTTTTTAAAAATTTTTAATTTGATTTATTTTTCAATATAGGTTTATTCATAATAGCTATTAGTATCATAATACGTTAATATAAAGTTTCCAATATACTATATTTAACCTATATACCTTAGTAGTGGAGTTGCTTACTATTATAAGTATATAGCAATATATATATTTCATATTAGATATTAGTAGTTCTACCAGTATTAGTTCCAGTATATTATATACTATATTAGAACAGCCATATTATTAGTAGATCAATATTACGTAGTAGTAGCTTTATATTATTTTATAAACCTTTATAAGGTTTGGTTATAATTATATTATACTAGAAACTTTCTTAGTTTATTATTTGTTAATTTAGTTTATATAAGTTTATCAATAATGAGCATTTGGAAATAGTTAGCTTATTTATATTTTAACAATATATTACTTATTACAAAATAGCCTATAAATTGTTAATATCCAGGAGATGATAGTCTCTTTTTTTTTCTTTAATTTAAAAAGTTTCGTAAGAATGAGCATTTGATAATAGTTAGCTAATTTATATAAAAATATATTCATTATTTAAAAATAGCCTATAAAAATATAATATACAGGACTAGATAGTTTATTTATTACTTTCTTTTGTTAATATAAGTTTGCTAACAATCAGCATTTAAGAATAGTTTGTTTAATTATCATATATAATATATATATTTATATCTAAAAATAGCCTATAAAATGATTATATCCAGTCTTTTTATTTAATTTCTTTTCTGAAAAAAGTTTCGTAACAATGACCTATTAAGAATAGTTGATTTAATTAGTTATTTACAATATATTACTTATTCAAAAATAGCCTCTAATTTGTTAGATACAGGAGTTGATACTTCTATTTTTATTCTTTTTTTAAAAAAGTTTCGTAACAATCAGCAATTAAATATAGTTAGTTAAGTTTAACATTTAAAATTTTATTAATTATTACAAAATAACCTATAAAATAGGCATAATTAGTATATTATTACAAATATTAGTTAGAGTACTAAAAGGAGTATAATAGAACAAATATATAAGAGTATTATATTATTATTATTAGTATATATGGCATATAGCATAATATATAGTATATAAGTAGTATAGGGGTATTAGTATATAATTACTATTAAATAGGATCATATAAAGTATTATACTGGTACTAAAAATACATAAGGCAAAAGCGCAGACTTAAACTTAACACCTCAAAGTGATATTTTACAATATGGCAGGGTATACGAAAAATCTCTTTCTTTTTCATTTAATTGAATTAAAAATACTTTTTATATCCCAGTAAATAGAAGTTAGTTGTACCTAATTAATAAATAATCATATTACTATCATTTATATCAAATTAGGCCTTGAGAGATAGTAATTATCTCAGATATCCGAGTATACATTAAGTACCATTTTAGGTACCTACAAGCAACGTAATTTGTAGCGATTGAGTATAGAACAGACGGTCTTTAAAGGTGATAAGTTTAGTTAACCGTTTTCACTTATATTGCCAGAGATAAAAATGAATCTCTAATACCCCTGTCGAGGTATTCTATTAATCTAAAACCTATTTTCTATAAAAATTACAAGGGGAACATAATAGGACTATAAATGTGTTTCTTTATATATTATTTATAAGGTTTGGTTATAATTCTATTTAATTAATAAATTGTGTAAGTTACTAAAAATATTCTTATTATTACTTTATGTAATTTTATAAGGTTTGGATATAAATATAATTAATTTAATAAAAGTTGTTATATATACTAACTATTTTTCTCAGTGTCTTTCACAATATATTTCTTTTTGATGATACCATTTATAGCACGTTGAATTGTTTTTACACTACATGAAATAGCAATACTTGCCTCTTTAACATTATAATAATTTTATAAAATATTTAATATCATCTAGACAAGTAATAGTAATAGGTCGAGTGTTTACAATATATTTAAGTCCTGATTCAATAGATATGGGTGGACGATTTAGAGCTGCAATACGATTAAGTTCTCTTGTATGAACTGAATGGGGTTTACCCTTTTTAAGCTTTCGAGCAAAATTTTTAGTTCAACCTAATAATTATTATTCATATTACCTCGTGGTTTTTTTAACTTTTTATTGGAACTTTATTATTAACTGTAAGCTGATAATTATATTGTGGTAGAAGACTTTTTAGTTCAAAATTTTAACTTTTAATTATTAGTGTATTGTTAGAACTATCCTGTTCAGAAATAATTTCTAGAAGTAGAAATGCAAATTGAGATAATCCGTATTTATAAAAAGCATTTGCAATTGGTCTATTCCCTGTTAGATAGAATAGATGTATATTAAGACGGGTAGTTATATTACCAGTACTAGCCCTTCCTAATTAAACTTAATAGTTACTAGATTAACTACCATATAAAAACCAAAATGAGGAATTATAAATTGATCAGCAAATTTAGTAGTAAGATTGAAAAATCTTAGAATAGAAGAACAGGTTTAATATTCTGTTTATTTAAAAACTCTTGAACTCGTTTACTTGGGTACATAAAAGTAGCAACATAAAGATTCTAATTAGAAGTAAAATCGATATCATTGTAGAAACACAGTCATTTTAGGCTAAAAGCTAGGAAAGCAATAATAAAAATTATAATAAAAACACCAATTGACCGAATAAGAATACGAGAAAATTTATCTTAAGCAAAAATATAGTCCACGTCCAATATGTAGATATACAAAAATAAAGAAGAATGAAGCAGTATTAGCATGTAGATATTTAATATATCATCAGTAATTAACATCTCGCATAATATGTTCAACACTGGAAAAAGATAGATCCACATAAGGTGTATAATGTATTGCTAGAAATAATCCAGTAAGAATTTGAGTAATTAGACATGTTCCTAGTAGTGAACCAAAATTCCAAAAATAAGAAATATTAGCAGGTTGTGCTGAATTAATTACATAACTATTAATTAGAGATAGAATTGAATGTGTTTTAAGTAGTCTCATGTTTTTATAAAATTTAAATTTTACCGTAACTTATTTATAGTAAAAGAAAATTTACTAAGTTAGTTTTAAACTAAGAAATTTAGATATAAAAATCTATACAAAGGTACAAAATAGTAATCTATCTAATAGTACTATTAATGTTTTATTTACTTTTTTCAAATATTAAGAATTCGTTATTTATTTATTTATTTATAAAAAGACTAATCCTGATAAACCTATAAATATTAAGTTATAATATATAAATTATAATGTATTTGTCCTAGTGGAATTGAACCACTGTATTGTAATTATTGGTAACACATTCTAACCGTTTAATTAAGGGCAAAACAATTATTTTGTTATATTAGAATATTAAATAAAGGAATAAACTTATAATTATTAGTTCTTTATATTTAAGTACTTATTATAGCAAAACCTTATAACTATATAAAACTAATGTTATAAAAAGGGTATTAAAATAATAAAGGGTGTGATACAACTTTTAAATTATATCTACTATTCTTAATTATTAGTAAAGTTATAAAACTACTAGTAAATAATACTATATTAACTATTAATCATAATTAATCAACAAATAAGATTGATATTAAATAAAATATTTCAACTATTATAAATTATTATTAAACATATAAAACTAGTTTTAAATAAAGGTAAATTGATAAACATATAAAACTATTCTTAAATAATAATGTAAAATTAATAAACCTATAAACTATTATAAATAAATAGCTAAAAGCTAGTTTTAAATAAATTTGATTAACTATAAAATAATCTTAAATATTAGTATACCTATATAGTAAATATAAATAAAGGTAATATTAATTAAATACATAAAGCTAGTATTTATTAAATTCATATAAAAATATATTAAATTATTGGTAAACCTATAAAATAGTATTAAATAATTAGTAAAGGTATTAAGATATTATTAATAAATAAAGAAATAGATAAACCTATAAACTAGTATAATTACTTATTCTACATTCTTAGTAAAACTATAGAATAGTATTAAAATAGTATATAAATAATAAATATTTAACATTATATAATTTTAAGTAAATAAAATAAGGAACAAAATGTTCCTATAAATATAAGTATAAAATAAAATCTATATAATAGATTGATAACTGAGTGAGAATAGAGTGGTTGATAAATAATAAAATGATGACAGGTTGTTTTAAGTGGTTTCTTTTTGAAATAATAACATTAAACATGAATTTATGAAATTAAAATTTCTAATGATATTGTTAGGTAATATATTAATATTTTTAACTAAATAGATTGGATTTGACGAATTTAGTTTCCAAGGAAAAAAGATCCTTTAACGTGAAGTATTAGAGTGATTCTCTTAAAAAGTATATCTGATTAGTCATTAAATTAGTGTCAAAAGTGCAGATGTATAAAAATATATTAAAAAAAGTATTTTAAGCAATATAACATTTTATATGTTAATACTTATTATTAAAAACCCTATAACAAATAAGACTAAGAGTATAATTATAATTAAGACTATATTATTTTATTATTTTTTTTATATAAAATTTATTAATCATTCTTAATAAACCTATATGTAAGATATTAAATGTAAGGTGTAGTAGCTGGAAACGGAGATAGTGTAAAATTATTATAATAGTATGTGTATAATTTTGTGGATTAAATTCGATAGTTATAAATTATTATCTCAAACTAATAGAAAAAGTGAAAACCTATAAAATACATATTAAGGAGCTAAATAAATAAATATTTAAGTTAAGGGATATAATTACCCCTTACAAAATTCGCACTTGTACTAATCGATTAGAAGACGATTACTCTACTATTAAGCTAAAGGAGTTAAAAATTTAAAAACTAGTTTAGTTTAAGATTATATTAGTTAAAAAGGTTATATTATTTAAATAATGGTATTAACCTACTGATTATGATTATAATTTGAAAGATTATATTTTAATATTAGTGATTATAAAAAAGAGCCTGCGGGGGTAATAAAATTATAAGCCAAGTTTAACCAAACCAAAGATGTTAACCTAAAAACACTGTATCAAATTATAGATAAATTTTCAAATATTATATTTGATGAAATAAAATTAAATATATATAAATACCCTACTATTTCTTCTTTATTTTTAGCTATATTTAGATGTAAAATTTTAAGAAAGGATTTTAATATTATAACTGGAAAAATGTTTAATGAAATATCACAAAGTTATACATTAGTTAATGTTGATTTGTTTAAACCGTTTGGTGTTAATATTTAACATTATGAGGGTCATTTATTATATCCTTATGTTAGGATGGTAATTCTTATGCCTGTGGGTAAACCTATTTACTTTGAAGGAGATACAATTTAATATTTAAATGATCCTTTTGGTTTCTTTGAAGTTAAAGTTGAAGCATCTAAAGATTTATATGTTCCACTACTGCAAACAAAACTGAAACTATAAAAATAGTTATAAACTATAACTCCTATAATAACTTTTCCAGGATATTTTTAAATAAAATAGTTAAAGCTAAGATGTTGAATTATAAAATTGAAATCTTAAGAGGCTATATTTTTAATAGAATATTTTCAAAGAATGTGTAGATTATTTTTACACTATTAAAGTTAACAATCGAAAAAATTCAGCTTATTATGCTATAGCTAAATTAAATTTAAATAGTTTATATGAAAGATTGGATATGAGTTTATACAAAAACCTATAATAGTTAATAGTTCTGAATCTTAAGAAAAATATAAAAATTATTTAATAACTACTGTTATAAGTTTTGAAGATAAAGAATGAATATTTTATTTAAATGAGTCTGATGATGAATTTAATTAATTTAAAATTTAAATACCTATAGCTTCAGCTGTTACTGATTATACTAGAAATTACAAGTATCAATTTAAAAAATTAAATAATAATAATATTTATTATACCGATAGTGTGGATTTAGTTCATAAATTAGTTGAGTCTTATGTAGGATCAGAAATATAAAATATTAAATTATAATATAGTTAAGAAAAAGCAATATTTTTAGCTCATAAAGTTTATTAATTTAAAACTAATTAGGTAACATAGCTAAGCTTAAAAATTTAAAACTAAATAATAATGATTTAGATAAAACTATAAATTATGAAGATTTTTACGCATTTTTATAAAAAATAATTATATTTTACTTAACCATGAAAAGTGGAGTAATAACTTATCCTCGGGTACTATTACAATAGATAATGATAATTATACATTAAAACTACTATCGGTAAGAAATAGTTAATATTAGATAAATCTAATAAATTTGTTAATACTAAACCTTTACTATTTTTTTTTGAAAAACTTTTATATTTTTATATGTTTTTTCTAGCGGCCCTTTGGCTTTTAGTATTAAAGTGTCTGGGAGTCTAACACAGCCTAGCTTTACCTAGTTTAACTATGTTTAGTTTGGAAATTGGTTTTTAATTATTATGAGGAATTAGTTTCAATAATTGATTTTTTAGCTAGCGCTCTACCTATTAAGATTACTATGAATTATATTTCAAATTAATGGTCGTTTTGTTACTGATAAAGTTATCCCTCGTAAAACACAAAAATCTTTCATAATTGGTTTTCTTAAAAATTCTAAATCCTTTAGACCTGCCTCTCATACTTATTTCGATTACGCTAAATTTACTAATCTTAATAAACTTGGTTCTTATAGTGTTAAAGTTTTAATCCAATTATAGTGGTGCCGTTTTTATAATTTAATAAATAAATTCTTTTCAAATGGTATTTTATTACGATAAAGGTATCTTTATCAATATAGAGTATATGACTAAATAATTAAAGAGCCTATTAAGGATGGGTAGCAGGTATCTTAAAAAAGGAACTAATAAGTTGATTAACATTTAATCAGATAAAACATTCCTAGAGAAAACTAATTTTGTTAATAATTTATTTTATCCTTTATTTAAGTTATTTATATTATTAATTGATTATAATTACGTTGGAAAGTAAAACAATATAGTACCAATAGAAAAGGAAAACATACCGATACTTCAATAGTAATGGCGAGTGAAATTGAAATAGCTATTTTTTATATCTTAGCCTTTAAGTTACAGGAATATAAATTCATATAGGGTGATCGGCCAGTGCATGTTATTTTAAATTAACTATTATCTTTAATGTTTATCCATTAGTTTATATTTATATTCTATTTGATTTCATATTGATTAAGTAAAATGAGGACGGGTGCATTGTTTGAATATGGTGATACCATTAACCAAAGCTAAGTATAATATACCAAGCGATAGTAAAGAGTAAAGGTGATTGAAAGGTGAAAAGAATGTGTTTGACATTTGAAATAGATCCTTAATTATTAGGTTTATTAGCAATTGATACTCTATTTTATTTATGAGTTACAATGTACCTTTTGCAAGGTTTTGTGGGGTCGCAAGTTTACTATTATAGCAATATTAACTTCAAAGCAAAAGAAAGCAATTATAATTTATTTATCTTATCCTTTATTTTAAATATATTAGTTATATTATTAATAGCCGTAACCAGTGTGATTTTCCCATAATCACCCAAATTTTTAAAAAAGGGGCGAACTTGTTAATGTTGCATTATTATGAGATGAATTGTGGTCTGGAGTGATAGGTTAATCTATCTTGCTTATATAAATTAAGGTATTTTGCGGAACCTATTTCAGTCTGACGCTTAGTTAAAATATTGTATGTGTACAGCTCTGACCTTCATACTATTGGTTTATATATTATTTATAAATATTATTATTGTTAAAATAAGGAGTTTTCACTCTACTGTTGTTGGTTAACCTCGAAAATACAGTAATTGATGCTATTCGTACAGTATATTCATGATAAGGTGGCTATAAAAAAAGAAAAAAAAGAAAACACCCTAGATTGTGTGCTAAAGTCCCTAAATTATAATTAAGTGAAATTAAAAAAATATTTATCTTAAAACAGCTTCGACGTGGGGTTGGAAGTCTTCACCGTATCACAAAAGTGTAACAACTTAAAAGCCTAAATGGATTAGTGTGTCAAAGATTTAACGGCTCTATAGATTATATACTTAAGCCACAACAATAATATTTATTTTATCTTATCTTTTTTATTATATTATTGGCTAGTAGAACATTCTTTACGATTTGAAGATTTTATTTTAAAAAATTGGATTATACAGAAGAGATAATGCGATCTTGAGTAACGTAAAAAGAAGTTATAAGACTTATCGCCGTATGCTAAAGGTTTTATATAATTAAATTTATACCCCTAGATTTATACAGTATCTAAGGTTATTAATGAATATTTTTAACTTATGAATTA
Organism: Leucocoprinus sp. KB1807203; assembly: GCA_019327925.1. Taxonomy (NCBI): domain Eukaryota; kingdom Fungi; phylum Basidiomycota; class Agaricomycetes; order Agaricales; family Agaricaceae; genus Leucocoprinus; species Leucocoprinus sp. KB1807203. The sequence continues at coordinate 12,534 of JAHTMQ010000158.1, forward strand.
TTATTAAATAGTCTACATGTTTAGAGCTAGAATTAATAGATATTATAATTTTTAACTTATCCTTTAGAATTATTAATTATATAACTGTACCTTAAACCGAGTCAGGTTAGCTATTAGAGTATACTAAGCCGTTGAGCTAATACTTGTTAAGGAACTCGGAAAATTTGACCTGTACTATGACAACAAAGGTAACCTTATTTTTAAATAACAAATAGTTAAATTTATAGTGTGTCAAAAAATTGGACTTTACAACTTTGTACAAAAAACACAGGGTAAGACTAATCGTCATTGTATAATTTGTGTCGCCTGCCCAATGCTTCATTAAGTAAAGTAAAAATTATGAAAGTGTTTTAAGCTGATTTGAAGTGAATGGCTGCTTTAACTTATAAAGTAATAATGTAGCGAAATTCCTTGTCTATTAAATGTAGTACCGCATGAATGGCTAATGTATACTCGCTGTCTCAACAAGTAGCTCAGTGAAATTGAATTCGATGTGCAGATGCAACGTATAAGCTGGTATACGGGACTAAAACCATATTATACGATCTAATAATAATGTGAAGAATAACCACCATATATTCCATTATATGAGTATTCCTATAAGAGGTATGCTATTATAGTATTAATTTACTCTAAATTCCTCCTAAATCCATATTATTTTATTTTATTTTACCCTTTATTTAAATATTTAAGTTGGTAGACTAGTTATCTATGAATAACTTTAGCTAATCCACAATTAAAGCATATCAACGGCTAATATTATTTTATCTTTTATATATATTATTATTTAAAGTAATAGGATATTCCCGTATTCTATTTAATGGTTATATAATCAATTGTATGTATAGTGGAATTCTAAGGATAACAATAAGGTATTATTATTTCAAGTGGGTAAGACCAATATGTTTCTGTTTCTTTAATAAATTTATCTTAGCCTTTAAAAAAGAATCTTAATTGTAAAATTAGTTTATAACTATTGCTTAAAGGATGTTCCAAAAAGCTAACGACTTAGTTTAATTTTAAGTATATGCCTACTTGAAACTTACTCTTATATTAGGAGTATGACATATATTCTATGAAAGTAGTACGTATAGTTCTTAGAGGGGAAAATTATGTGAATAATCTACCTATCTCAACAGATCCTATGCAGCTTTACTATAGTTTGTTATTAAGGACATAATCTACAGGTGTAGAATACAAGGGAGTGACTTATGTTGCAACAATTGAAATACCTTGACTGTATTATTGTGACCTCTTATTTTATTTAATTTTATTAAAAACAGTAACATTTTTGATAGTTGTAATGGGGGTCTAATAAAGTTTAAGAGAACTACAAAGGTGTGATTAAATTGGCCAGAAATCAATTAACTATGTATAGTTTTATAAAGAATAATGATATAATCATGCTTAACTTTAAGACCGATGGCTTAAAAAAATGTGCAAACATGTAAGAGTGATCCGCTGAGACTATTTGGAAAAATAACCGCTCAAGAGAAATAAAATTTAAATAACCCTTGGAAGTGAGTGTCTATTAGTCCTTGACCTATATATGTATTCTTCGACCTAATGATACTGGCTATTAATCTAGTTAATTATCTACATAATAGTTATAGTTTTATTGGTACTAGTAGTCTTATACAGGTCTTTAGTTTGATTAATCTAGTGCTTGGTATCATACTATGACTTAGAGATATCAGAATTGAATCTAGTTACCTGGGACATCCTACAGAGAAACCTATATTCAGTATGGCCTAGTTTTAGTTTTTATCTTTTTCTAGTAACAGATATTTTCTTTTGATTGGTGCCTTCTTACCGTTTTAGCTCAGTAGTCTAGTGCCTAATTATGAGATAGGTAATATATGACCTCCTATTGGTATTCAGGCTATTTATCCTTTTGATTTACCGCTAGTTAATACGAACCTACTACTGTCTAGTGGTATAACTATAACTTATGCACATCATTATATGATAGGTAAAGATCGTATACATAGTCTATATGACTATTGGTTATCCTACTATTTGCTGTTCTATTTGTGTACTTTCAATACATTGAGTATAGTACTAGTAGTTTTAGTCTTAATGATAGTGTTTATGGTACATGTTTCTATTACACAACTGGTCTACATGGTTTCCATGTTAATATAGGAACACTTATGATTCTAGTATCAAGTTATCGGGTATATGCGTATCAAGATACTAATAATGTACATGTGGGTATTGAGTGTAGTATCCTATACTGACATTTGTTATCTCTTATATTGTTTCATCTAATTTTTATTTGTATTAATAATATTTAAAGATATTTAATTAATTGGATATTAAAGATAAAGATTAAACATTTACAATATTATATATATGAGTATTAGAATTTATTTAAAAAATAATTAAAAGACTAAGGTTATTTAAGACTACAAAGAGAGAGGATTATAAAACTATTGAATGATTTAAATAGAAGATGAAAAGAATAACTGATTATTGTATAACGTTTAGTGAAGGATGATGTTGTTATAAATTATAACTAATGTTTTATGATTTAAGATTTATGTGGTAGATTACAACTATAGGATAGTAATTTTTATTGGAGACGCGGATTATTTATTTATTAAATTTTAATTTAATTTTACTTGGTAACTATAGTAATGCGATGTTATACTTTAACAAATATAAATTTACTTGGTATTATAGTAGGTGCAAAGTTAATATTATTTTAAATAATTAATTTTTAATTTTATTTTTAAATTACTTGGGTGGTAAAGTATGTATTAGTTAATACTATCTAATTAAATTAGATAAATAATGGTATTACTCGGTAACTATAGGTATACAAGTTAATACTATCTATTTTTTTAAATAATTATATTTATTATTAGGAATTAGTTGGGATGCGAAGGTTAACTATTAATTACAAAATAAATAAAATTTATTACTAGGTATAATAGGAGAAGCCTGATAATAATATATTTATTAATTAATAATATTGGTATTAAAGGAGATGCAAATTAATACTAATTTTTTATATAAAGTTATATAATTATTACTTGGAAATTATAGATGACACAGGTTTATAACATTATTTACTATTTTTATATAAATTATTTTTATCTGGATATTATAGTAGATGCAAGTTAATATTATCTATTAAATTTTAAAACTTTATTAATTAGTAGTTTGTAACTATAGGTAAACAAGTTCATAATAATAAATCAAATTTAGTTTGTAGTTAAGGTGACGCGGGTTATATTATTATAATAAAATATTATATATTTAGTTATATTTTAACTTGGAAATCATAATAGAGTTTATATTATTTAAATAAAATATATTTACTTGGTATTAAATGGATACGCGGATTTACAATACTTTATTATTAATTTTTATCTAAAGTTAAATTTTACTTGGAAATCATATGTTACACAGGTTAATCTTATTTATAAATATTAATTTAAATTTACATGGAAAGCATAGTAGATTCTAGTTAATATTCTTCTATTTTAATTAACTATTAGTTGGATACTACAGGTATATATTATATATACAATTAGTAAGGGTATTATAGTACCCACAAGTTAACATTACTTTATTATTTATTAATAAAAATACTATTTTTAGTAGGTTACTATAGTGATGCAAGTTTACATTAATTTAATCTTAAATTTTATTTAATAAAATAGTATCCGGATATTAAAGAAGAATCGCAGGTTACATTCTTTTGAATAAAATAAATATATTATATACTTGGGAATAATAAAAGACACAAATAATACTATCTATTTATTAAATTTTAGTTGGAAATCACAGTATACACAAGTTAATATTATTAAATTATATTAATTATTAGTTGTTATTAAAGGTGACACGAGTTAATACTATTTATTTATTAAATATTACATTAAGTTAAATTTTAATTGGAATTAAAGGAGACACAGGTTAATATTTATTAAAAATAAAACTATTACTTGGTATTAATGGGATATGCAAATTAATATTATTTATAAATAAAAATAAATTGTTATTAGTACTTGGTAACTAAAGTAGATACAAATTAAGACTATATAAAATAATATAAATATTTTTCTACTAGGAGAATAAAGTAGACGCAAGTTAATATTATCTATTAATAAAATTAATTAAAATTAATTACTACTTGGTAACTATAGTTATACATATAAATTATAGCTATTATTTTTAAATATTATTAGCTTAAACCCCTAGGATAAATAAGATTATATTATCTATAAAATAAATTTATTACAAAAGTAAATATTACTAGCTAGCTATAGAGATAAAAATCACATTTTTTATAAAATATTATATAATAATTTATATTACTTGGTAACTATAAGTGTACAGGTTAATACTATTAAATAAATTATATAAATATAATTAGTACTTGTAGATTACAATGGTGCGCAGATTAAGTTACCCTTTAAGTTATTAAATTTAAATATTAGCATAATATTAATTGGAGGCGAAGCGTCTAGTTTGTTTACTTTTTATTTTCATTTATTTTAATTAATAAAAGCATAAAAGTTGGAAGGGACTAGGATTCTAATAAACTTTATTTCAAAAATTGAATAAAAAATTAACTAATAGTTGGAAAGGACACGAAGTTTACTAAACCTTTAATTTAATTTTGTTTAAATAATTAGTTCATAAAAGTTGGAAGGAAAACGAGATTTAATAAATCTATTAAGATTAACTTTAAACTTTTAAAACATTTAATTTGTTTACGCATATGATACCGATAATATGATTAACAATATAATATTTATATAATTATTACCTAAAAGATGAAAGGGGGAACTAACTCTATTTAAACTTTAAATTTATTTAAAATAATTGTATACAACTAGCTAAGGCAACGAGGTTTTATGCAAAACTGTATTTATTAAAATTTATAAAATATTACCTAAAAGTTGGAAGGACCACGAGTTAAATGAAATCTTTAAATTAAAAATAAATATTAATTACATACAAATCGGTAGGGCAAGTAACTATAATAAATTTTTTTAATAAAATATTTTAAATATTAAATATAGTATACTAGGAAAGGAATCTGACTTAAATAAAACTTTTTTTTAATTTAACTTAAATATTATTTTAATAAACTTGTAGGAAAACGAGCTATAATAAAGTTTAGCTAAAATCAATATTAATTGAATAATACTTGGTAAGACAACGACTTCAAATAAACTTTTATTTCATTAAATATATATTTAATATTAGTTGGAATGGATTAAGAATATATGAAATCTTTATTTAATTTATTAAATTTATTATTTACAGAGTATTTGGAAGATACACGGGAAAGAATCTTTTAATTTAAATATTATTTAATATTCTAGGTAAGGAATCGAGTTCTACTAATTTTTAGTTATTTTAATTATTAATTTAATATTACTTGAAATGGCAACGAGGTACTAATAAATAAATAAATTATTTTAGTTATTAAATACAGAATAGTTGAAAAGGAATCTAATACTAATAAATCTTTTTTTAAATTTAATTAAATTATTAAGTATATATTACTTGGTAGGGGAATCGACAATCATAAAATGATTTAAATTAGCTTAATTAAATAAAACTAGGTAATTAAACGATTTCAAGGTAAACTTTAATATTAAAATAAATTAGTTACTTAGTCTTGGAGTATAGAATGCGCGAAGTAATATTATCTTTAATAATAAAATATTAGTTAATTAAGCATGGTAATAAGTAGCGCTAAGTAAATTATTCTTTTTATTTAAGTGATTAAGTATCTAGTTCCGGAATGTAGTATACGCGCAGTTACTTTTTATTTATTAAAATAAGTTTAATAGTTACCTAATCTTGGAGTATAGAATACGCGCAGTTAATATATATAATTTAGGTTAATAGGTACTTAGTCTTGAAGTTAAGAATGAGCTACTATTATTTTTATTTATTTAAATTATTAGTTAATTAGTTTTGGCATGTTGGGTGTGCGTAGTTACTTATTTATATTTGATTAAAATTAATTAGCCTAGGTAAATAAGGAGGGCGAAGTTACTAATATTTTTATTTTATAAAGTTATTAGTTACTTAATCTTGGTATTAGTATGCGCGGAGCTAATATTTCTTTTTTATTTTGTTAATTAGTTACTTAGTATTAATAGTAATATGCGCGAAGTTAGCTAATTATTTTTTTATAAACTAATAAGTTATTTAAGAATCTTTTGGTATATCATATGTGCGAAGTTAGCTATCTATTAATTAGGTTAATAATTTAATTAGTTATGGTAAGTAATGTGCGGGCAGTAATTAATATTTTTATAATTTATACGATTAATTGATTAGTTCCGGTAATGAGTAGCGCGCAGTTACTATTATTATTAATTTTAGTAATTAATTTAGCTAGTCTTGGAGTGTAGAGTGCGCGTAGCTATAAATTTTTATGATAAATTATCGTTAATAGGTTACTTAGTCTTGGTGCTAAATAGCGTGCAGTAACAACTATTTTTATAAATTTTAAACTATTAATTAATTAACCTTGGTATTAAAGTATGGCGCATTTACTTTTTAATTATAAATTAAATTAATCAGTTACCTAATCTTGGATTATAGTATACACGGAGTAACTTTTTATTATAAAATTTTATGTGTTTAATTATTTAGCCTTTGTAGTAAGTAGCGCAAAGCTACTATTTATTTTTTAATTATTAAATTATTAATTAATTAGTTTCGGAAAATAAGATGTACGGAGTAACAATATCCTATTTATAATGTAAACTATTAGTTACTTAAGCTTAAAACATATAGTGCGCGAAGTTAATACCTTTTTATTTTTATTTTTATTTATTAAACTAATAATTAATTAGCCTTGGTAATAAGAAGTAACCTTTATAAAATTTAAACTATTAGTTATATGGTCTCGGTAATAAGTAGCACGCAGTTACTGTTTATCTTTAAAATTTAAATACTATTCATTAGCCTTGGAGTTTAGTATACGCGCAGTTACTAATTATTTTTAATTATTTTAGTTATAAGTTATTTAGTTCCGGAGTGTAATGAGCGCGGAGTAACAATTTATTTGAAAATTTAAGTTATTAATTTAATAACCATGGTAAAGAGTAGCGCGAAGTTAATATCTTATTTTATTTTTATGTTAATAATTTATCTAGTCTCGGAGTGATAGAAGCGCGCAGCTATTACTATTTTAATTTATTTATTCTATTTTTAATCAATAACTTGTAGTTTTTTATTGTTTTAAATTTTAGGACTTTCACTGATAATCTTTTTTTTTAATTATTTAATATCTATTTTAACAAATGAAATAGTTATATAGTATAAACATTACAAATAAAAAAGTACTTTTATACACAGATTTCTTTAAAAGAAAAAAGAAACAACGAGTAACAGAATATAGTTTATTTAATGAAGTTATTTAAGTTTATTATTATTTACGGAGAGTTTATTTCTATTATTTTATTTATTATTTGATTATTTTAAATTAAATTATTTAATTATTATATTAATAGTTTTATTATTTTAATATTTATTATTATTAAATATTTTATTAATATTTTTTTAGTTATGAAAGTTTTAATTAACTTTATTTATTAATTATATATTTTATATATATCCAGAAAATACCAAAATTACTATTGTTTTTCTTTATTTACTTTATTATTTATTTATTATTTATTGTTTATTGAAATAGGTACTTTACCTAAATTATCTTTACGGAGTACGGTACTATACCGTTAAATAACTAATATTTAAATGAGTACGTGATTATATCTAAATTACTATTCTATTTTAGTAAAGGGAAAACTACTTTAATTCTTTTAAGACGTGGATAATACTTAATTTATTTTTATAATGTATATTTTTTATATTTAAAAGCAGAGTACAGCAAGCTAATTATTGTTTCTAAGAAGAATACCTAAATTTACTTTATATCTTGAGTACGGGAGTTTACCAAATTTTACATAAGAGAAAGGTTAATACAATATTTAATTAGAAGTCTATGGTATCTGTATCTTTCAGATTATTTTAGCTAAGTGTACATATTTGATATCTAATGAGAAGCAAACATATTATCGTATAGTAAGTTTTATAAACTAACCTCTTAATTTTTATAATATTTATTTATAATATGGTTAGCAACAAATAGAAGGAAAATACAGTGCTTTAAAAAACTATTATTGAGTTATAGTTAGATGTAGATTTATAGAAATCTGTATGTAGCATAGAAATAAATAGTAGCAAAAGAAAACGAAAATCGTATCAATCTTAAATATATCTAATCCTAAGCAAAAGAAAATATTCGATAAATTATACTCAGATAAATCTTAGTTTTAATATAAGTAGTAATACGAATTTATTTTTAACTGGTTTTTAATAAGTAAGTCTTAGTATATGATTAATTAGCTAAGTACATAATGAATAATTTTTGCTAATACACTCTGTTAAAACACTTATCTTACTAAATAAGAGTCATTAAAAATTTACTTAAAATTTGCTCAAATATTTGCTAAGATCATACTAATTAGCGCTAGGAGTATTAATCCAACCGCTATGGCTCTGGTTTTAAAAAGAAAATAAAGTATTAAAAATAATAAAAAAAAGTAATTAAGTTTGATTCATAGTTAAAGTATATAAAATATAGTTAATAATTAATATCAATAAGTTTATCTAGTTATATTATTTTACTTATATATTATAGAATAATAAGTATCAATCCACAAAATAGAATATATTTATATATATACAATTTATACTACCAGTTATTAATAGATAGTATCTTGTCATATTCATTTTTACAACTTTGTATAAACTTAAATTTATTATCAGAAATATTAAAATCATAATTGTCATGTTCATTCTTTGCTAATAATAGCTAATAACCACAAAGACATAGATAAAATCTATCTTTTATTATCAAATAACAGGGTAAATCTCTTATCGTTATACATTCTAGTAACGTGAGCACCTTGTTTAACTATCAAAATATATTATTTAATCGAGGTTATTAGTAATTCCAAGGTATTAATATATATATTAAGCTTATTACTTAATAATTTTATTATCTCTAACTAATACTAAAGATTGTGATGTATTATTAATTAATTAGTTTTTAACAGTAATGTATATTATGTTTTTTTAGATAAAAATTAAAGCAAAAGTTTTTTAATAAAAATAAATTAAATCTTATGGTATTTATGGTCTGGTTGTCAAGATGGAAAGGTATTAATAAATATTAATAATTTAATAAAGATAGTAATTAGGAATGACAGAATATTTCTAGTTAAGAAATAGTATTTAATACTACAATCTTACTCTCCTATTTTATAAAATTGTAGCTCTTTGGCAAGGGATGGGGACTGAAGTCCCCCGCGTCTCTCTTTTTTAAAAAGGGCTAAAAATTATTTTTATTATAAAAGTATTTACTTGTATCAATTAATAATAAAAAATCTTACAAAAGTATAAATATAAGTTATTAGTGCTCTGTGTGCTTTTTTAGTTGAGTTTTACCTGTTATATATTTTTTTTTGTTGCTATTTTTGCTTGAAATATAATTTTTTTGTTGTTTTTTTGTGTTTGTTTTTGTGTTTTTTATCTTTGTTATTTTTCTTGCCCGGCCTTCCAGAAAATAAATCATTACTAATTTTATTTAAGGTAGATATAATTAGAAAAACCCTAATTTTTAGTCTAATTTAATGGAATATTCTACAATACTTAATGTCTCTTATTATGTATAAGTCTCTGTATCATATATTTTTCCTCTCTGTTCACACAAGGTTCTTAAAAATAAAATTAATAAAATTAATTAATTAACCTAAAATAATAAAAATAATATAATAATTGTCCTATCTATTCCATGTATACTATAGTCTTAATAAATAATAAATATTAGCATAATAAAGTAAATATAGCCTAATGTAACACCAAGTTCTTGTACAGTATTCACATAAAATTTATTTATTATCCCCTGATATTTAAATTTATATTTATATTGTTATATTTATACCGTTTACAACACCAAGCTTTATGCTCTAAAAAGCTAAATAATTTAATAATCTAATAATTTAATATGCTATAAGTCTCTATATATATTCTTATTATATGTAACACATACTTTTGTTATCTGTTTTGTTATCCTCTAATCAATATACCTAATAAGTCCCCAGTAAACCTAGAAACACACTATATACCTTTAGTCTATTATCCTATTATATCCAACAGATCATATTCACTCCTCTAACTAGAGTGCACCAAAGGTAAAAAATTCTCTCGAGCCTTAGTAGATAGAGGAGCTAATTTTAGCCCTCTATAAAAACTTTCAAGAGACATTCAGCCACACTGTTTTTGACACATTTCTCAATTTCTAATTTTGACCATTTTCTTCACCACGTTAAAAACTGCTAATTTTTAGACCGATCAACTCAGTTAAAAACACCTATTTTTAGACACACTTTTTTCTTATTTTATTCACCATTTTTAATAACTTTTTCTTGAGGCTAATTGCCCCACTTTTAATTTATTTTAGATTATTTTGTACAACTTTTATTTATTAAATAATGAGTTAAGTTACCATTTTGTTTAGTTGTCACAAAGTACAGGGGTGGCAGTTTAAACAAGAACAATAGGACTTGAACCTATATATTCAACTTTGAAGGTTGATGTATTAACCATTATACAATATTCTTAAGATATTAACCTATTAACCAGCACTACTTAAAATTGATATTTACAATTAGTAATTTACTTTTATAACTTTAATTATTTAATAAGTCAATAGAATACCAATCTAACTAGTAGTTATAGAGTGGGTACATAATATAATAATTAATTAGTGTATAAGTATAGTTAATATATCTATTTAATTACATAAATTATATCAGTCATTTAATCCCACCCCATTAAAATCAGTAATATTAGATAAATCAGTCAACATAGTAAAATCCGGTGGGATTCACCTCCAAGACCGGACCATTAAAATGAATAAAATAAAATATATTAACTCTATGCTTATTACTTCATAAATTATATCAAACTTTTTAATCCCTCCAATAGAATACAAGTTAAACGTAATTGGATATCGAATCAAATCTAAACACCATATCAAAAATCATTGCGGGAGGGATTGATAATCCTAGTTGTGGACCATTAAAATGATAAAATTAAGTATAACCATATTATCTCCAATATGACTCTAATCTATCGCAACAGAAGGCAAAAAGGAAAATCTGCCCCTCTCAACCCTCCACTACTTCATACATGTGAGGTACCTGGAGGGGGGATGGTCATCATACGGGATATGGTCAGCACAAGCAGACATCTTACGAAAACTGTTCGCCACAACTACTGCCCCATAACTAAGAAAGCAAACTCTACCTACCACCCACCGCGGCGGAACCAAAAAGCACGCCGCACCCCCTCAAACTTACACAATAGTGCCCGGAGTGCTCAAACAAAACGCATACACCATTTAAGACTTTTAAATGATCTGTTTTGGGGATTCCTTCCGAGAACCCCACCTAATTCCCTTAATAAAAACGCCAATCGTACAAGCAGAATTTTTTTAACCCCAAGCCCGAGGCGAAACACCCTTTCACGACGTGTTCCCGTTAGATTGGCTCTTATTATCCCCACCACAATCGCACTCAGAACCATTCCAATTACTGGACCCAACCCTTTATCATAGCCCGGCTTCTCATCCAAACCAATCCCGCCAATCATTTAATAAATACTTCGTCGAAAGCATAATCACTTCTCTATCCTCTAGTCGTTCTCACCCCTGTACCCGCGCACCAATGCCAGTTATCTATACCCCTTGATCAGAATCTTCCTTGATGCAATACGTTACAAAACAATTCATGATCGATTACCACCAGCATCCGGGTCCGCAGCCCACTTAACGATAAGTCGAGTCACTCCGCGCCACCACACCCATCCTCTGCACCTCCGATCACCTCACTCATCCCCCCCATGTATCACTCGCACTTAGATGTCAACTCATCCAATACCCACAACTTTCCATGTCACATCCCTCTCCCTACTCCTTTAGTATAATCTCATTCCCGATTCATCCCCCCGCAACCCGCATACCCCAATCAAAAAATTAAACACAATGTAACCCCCCTCGGATTGGTCGGAGTTCTCCCTGTGCGATCCTCCTCTCCACGCTGGTCTTACCGGGTATACCCCCGGCCGTACCCCGCACAGGTACAGGAAGATACACGTTTTCGTGGCCATGTCGCCTGCCTAGTACACGAGGGACTGGATTTATAAAGGCAGTCTAACCGGCCCATGACCGTTCCCTTGTTGTTCGTTGCCTGTGTGTTTTCATGTCGGTTTCATTGCGCTCCCTGCGCGCCCATCTTCGGCATGGTTCTGTTACTGTTGGCGTTCCGTCCTTCGGCCGTTCTAGTTTGATTTGTTTTGTTTTGTGGTTTTGGGTTGGTTTGGCCCAGAGTTGGACACGCCGCTCCGCGGTTGTTTTGCGCCCGTCCACAAAAGACCCATAATAAAAGTGATCGATACGTGGTTGCCTATAAAAACAAAATAAGAGTAACCCACAAAAATTGAGGAACACATCCAACAACACTATCACAGAAAACCCGTCCCGCCACTACCTATCAATAAAGGCACTCATCCAACCGCACACACATTATCTCGGTCAACGTACCACCACATAAAAACTTTTTTACTATACCATGGCTCCAAGTAGAAATTATTAAACGGATAGGTGCGAATGCCACTTCAGATTCGTACCAACAATTCTCAGGCCACCTCGAAATCCACCTTCCTATACATCTAATTTCACTACTCGTCCTCATATATCCTATCACCATACCTCCGTCAACATAACCCCACTTCCCCCCATAAACTCGCATCACCATATACTCAACTATACCAACCTCCCCAAGAACCGTGTTATGCTGGTGGACCCACACCTACGCTTCTCACCCTTAACGCCTGCAGATACGTACACAAGAACCAAGGTTAACAGCGACCGCACCTCAAAATAATGGTAAGTAAACTGAAAACGATCCCTACAGACCCATAGACCTATCCATTCCAATAACAATCACTTCCTCTCTCTCCATCTAACGACTCGAAACACCACGAACGAATCCTGTATCCAGGAAACAGAACCCCGAGCCTACTCCCCTGACCAACCTTTCCTCCTTGCTGGCTCAAATAAACGTTCCCCATAACGTATTTTCCTGCCTTCACACAAGTTCACCCCCGCTAACCCTCAAACGAAAATCGCTCAGACATCCTGTGTTATCCATTTCGTGATCATTTTAGAAGAGTGTCTACCCCGCACCTCTACGAGCCCTTCGCATATCATGTCTCATCAGTTGCGACTCTCCCAAGCTGTCACCATATTGTAGTTCCCCTCTACACACCACCAACGAATACTCAATGTACAATGTCTCGCCAGACGCGTGAGTTACTTCCACCTAACATCCTCCACCACCCTTGCATGACGCTTGTCAATACCTCCCCAGCTAAATCCGACTTTCCAACCGCCAAATACAACCATGCCAAAAACATTGCTAACAATCTCCCCTATCCCACTTCCCTTCCACCGCCCCACCAATTAGACGGACTGCTCAATCCTAACCCTCTAAACAAACGAACTCCTACTCTTTTTCTTGGATAATCATGCTATCTGCGAAAATCATAACCGTCTAAACTATTCAAGGTGTTGCCTACAACCCCTCCACTTCTGAAACCATCAAATATCTCGTACTTGCATTCATTCACAGTCACATACGCGCGAATTAATTCAACGCTTATAATGGTTAAAACGCACCCATTACTCCCTTTGCTTGGACCCTTATCTTTCAGGAAGGCAAATCCTGTCACGTAAACCCTAGTTTCCCATATGAACGTTTTCTACCTGTCCCTCTATTCTGGCAAAATAGTCACAATTATATATACTTGGCAGAATTAGCAACTCACTCGCACTACACGCGGCAAACCGAAAACCCGAATTAAAACGAGACGTAATTCTTCCAAGCCCCCGGAAATCACTACCAAATCCATCCTGACACAGCGATCTCCGAGGCTCTATATTCGTCATCTAATAATAAATCAAATAAACCATGCCTTTCAAACCTGTCCTACCCAATCCTAAATCCAACACCATAGCATTGAACCTGTATACATATTTATTATGTTTTCTTATTTCCCAACCTCTCCACTTATTGAGTCTAAATTAACTCCTTCGCACTCTTATCCTAGCTTGTATGTTTAATTACAAAAAAATCCTCATCCACAGATACTGCTACTAATTTATTGTGATAGATATCAATAATCCTTCCCAATAGCGTCTCCGTACCAAGTTATCCCAGCTCGGAGCGACAGAACCCTAACATTCAAGATTAGACAATTTGTCACAATATCCTTATACATTATCCTCAGCCGAACCCATACAGTCCACTGACACTGGTTTACCCTTATCAACCTATATAAGTCATCCTTATTGCCAATGATGCCTCAATCACAACACACATGGGTAAACCCACCGACTCCCTCGCCCATTTACTCGCTAATACTGCCTGATGCGCTAACGAATATCCAACCCATTCCATACCCTCATCGGTCGGGGTCCCCGTCCTATTGATAGACTAAGACGGCCCCATTCTGTATATACTAAAAACACTCCCCATAGTGAATTATACCAGCCAGTTCTCACCGATTAGTGTTTGGTCTCACATATTAAGTTATAATCACCTCGCGGCGATATTATCAAAATCCTGTACTTACGGTGGTGGTTAGCTGGAATTGTAGCCGATGAAATAGAATTGTCATAGAGTTGTGGGTTTTGTAACCCGTCTAATCTCAGGGGGGACCTGCGCACTGGGTCTTTCTTGGAGTCCACTATATATAAAGACAAACGATCTGAAAAAGAGCTCATGAGTTTTTCTCCGGCACCCGCCCCTAGATTCATATAACTAGTGCGAGTTTGGGAAAGCTTGTAGTGTGTAATTGGAGGTATCTGCCTCACCTATTTGATGTCCTAATAATACTGGGGGACCTGTCAATTTGCACACCAGGTCTTAACATTAAGTAAAGTCGCATAAAAATAACCTGCCTCAACGACACCAAAAACCAAGAGATCCCAAACAAACGCAACCCCAACATATAATAGTTCACTTAGTTAAGAATACAAAAAGGATAGGCAACAAGTACGTCCCAAACACACCACCACAGATATCTGTTTGTTTCTAATAATAAAGTACTTAGCCGTTTGGATATATACGAATAGTAACTATACTTGAATCGTGTCAGATGA
>JAHTMQ010000159.1:0-19747 GCA_019327925.1 Leucocoprinus sp. KB1807203
TGTGATGGGGGAAATCACTCGCGGCGCCGGTATTAAGCCAACTGCGTCTTTGAGTGACTCTGAGCAGGGTTCGAGGTGAACGGTGCTTGGATGTGGGATCGAGTTCTTATGTTACCAAGGAACAGTGAATGTTCTTAGTGGTCACCCTAGGTAGATGTTCAGGATATGTGGGACATCTTTTCCTACTCGAGGCTCTCATAACAAAGTGGGTGGTGAGGCCACAAGGTGCAAGGTCACTGTTTGGGAATCGAGTTCTTATGTTACCAATAGACAGTGAATGTCCTTAGTGATCACCCTAGGTGGATGTTCAAGAAGAACTTGATAGGGTTCTTTGTTAGATTGGACTACTACTTATACTACTTTACAGTGGCTGTGCTACTATTAGCTCACAATCACATGTCCTTCCAGAATGTTCTACAATCACCTGACCTTGTCACATGATCTGATTACCTAAGTTTCCATGCTGTTTATATCTTGACCCCATTGTATAATTTGAGGTTTTTAGATCAAGTATTCAACTGCACAGGAAACTATTTCCATTTTTGGGGCTCTCATAATATGTGCCTTATGTGCCTTACATGATAACTCATTATTACTGGTCCTCTAGTCAAATGGCAATGCTAACTGCCAAGGCTGATTTTCCAACACTGGAGGGTCCCCTTATCCAAACCACATTGGGACCATCAACATTCTTGAACTTGTTTTCAATCTCTTGTAAGATGGTGGTACGGGTGCCTTCCATACATGGTTTGTGTAACTATTCTCCCCAAGGATGCGCATTAAATCATTTAGCTCTTTCTTTTTATTTTCTCTGTAATAAGATCTCGGTCAAATTTGTCTTTGAACGCATCGAGTTTGTTTCATAATCTAATTACCTTTTTTTTTGAGAGTCAACAAAGATGTACTTGACTGGAGCCAACTAATTAGTCCCAAACGCATTCAAACGAACCGATACATACGCATCCGACTTTTCAGCCATCTCCGAATGAAGTTGACCACTTCTTCTGTGATGATAGGAGCTCTGTGATAGTATGGCACAGTTGGTTTGAGATTCGAATCTCCTTCAGCCTGTTGAGCTGGCCAGAGAGCACTTGTATGCTGTTTGCAAGGCTTTTCATGGCTTCATAGGATTCCTCTTGCATCTTCAAATGCTGCCAAAACTATCAGTGATGTTATTAATATTAAAAACAGAAAAGGAGCCAACTTTGTATATGACCTGGATGCAAGAGAATATCTGTGCAACAGGATTTAGCTGCTTCAAATCAGACAACATACATGCATACTAGTCAAAGATCAATCACCTTGCTGGCTGCAATCCCTAAATCAATCACCATTCTAGCAACATTGCTTGCGGAAGCAGAATGATGCGATACAGACTGTAACTCATTCAGTCCTACCATCATCTCCTTGCTCTGTGGATTCATGGTGTTCAGATCAGTGTTGTGACTCTACCATTATATTTGAAGAGGAAATCAACACAACAGTGATAATGATAGCATACCTCAATGAGCAACCACAGTTGTGATTCTTCAATCTGATCATTAAATTGCACCTTGAAATTTGCTGAGGTCCTCTGAATAAATTAGGAGCGATCGAGGTAAAAATTCCCTCACGAATTTTTTCCTGTTCTAGAAGACAAGTGTTTCCGTAGGTCGTCGAACTTGATATTAGGCACGGGTCCCTCCTCTGAACCGGGCTCGTGAATGAGTTTTTCCCATAGTTGGGAATGTTTTTTGTGTATCTCAATATTCAGTTCACTTCCTTCCACGAGCATGCTGCACCACATGAACACGTAGGACTGCTCAAGCACAATAAGCTCAACTTACCACTCGTTTTGGGTGAGTGCCAGATGCTGTTTATCCCTGATATTGTTCAATTTTCTTTCAGGCGACTATTCACGTTGAATTTGACAACGAGTGAGTATGGAATTTTATCAAGCTTTCCGATGAATTCTGAATGTCAATTTAGTCACTGATCTACTGAGCCGATCGAACAAAGTAGCACTCACTGACAACTTGGATGGCTTGTACCAAAAACTGTTCAACTGGATTTGCCATTGCTTCAACTATTGAAGAGTATGAGTGAGAAGGGAGTGTGGGACCTTATCACAGAGTTGTGACACAGGAATGATTATCATTGTCCCAAGAATGGAACTCAATCCAGGCGGCGAAAAATGGGAACACCGATACAGAAGATCCATTGAATTGACTGATTTTACTAGTGACCACAGTCCAGATTGTGTCGTTCGATTATCATGGCAGCTAAATCTTCGAAGACAAGTATGATTGAGATTTGCCTTACCGGATTACATGACTACAGTAACACCTCCGAACACAGTTACACTACCCATCCACTAGCAAACTTCGCCCACACCTTATTCTCATGACCGCAGGTCCCCTGTAGACACACACCTGACATCGGCCTACTTAGGCCCTCTGCGTCTTAGTATTAGTTTGTTTATTGTGGAATAGAAATGCTGAATACAAAAAAGGTGTGATACGTGACTATAGTTGACGCTATACTTGACATCAAACCTCAACTGATCAGTTGACAGCTATTTGTCTACTGTATCAGTCACTCAGCATTCAACTGTTAGGTTTCATTCCCTGGATTTGCTAGAGGTGCTCGAAATCACTGCACATATATGCAGGTCTCCGATAAATCTGATTTTGCACATGGTTTGCAAGAGGAATCTAGTATCAAGATCATTTCGCCTATTCCTCTTCTTTATACCGCCAGGAGTGAAGCTGTTTTACGTTCAATGATGTCTTTCCAACCAGAAAGTATGACCATAGTCCATCATCAGATTTCAGCACTATAGCTGAAAAGACCTGGCCAGGGTCTACTGAAATTGACCTGGATGTTTGTGCCCCTGACACTACGGAAACCCCTATCTTAGCCCAAGCTTCTTTAACTGCGCTTCCTGGTGGCACTGAAAGTTTCCATGGACCGACATTACATACCCCGAATATTATGGCACGCATAGAGCCAGCCTTTTCTTCCACTTTAATGGCCTTGACGGAACCTTTCTTGATGGTTTGGTGCTCTGATTCAAAGGATTCAGTACCAGCTCTCAACGGAGAACAACGTGAGGCTTTTCTCTAGGTTCATATGCCCACTTCCGTGCTTCCTGAGACTACAACATCTTCATTTAGAAGCTTATGGGGTTATTGATTTGCACTGATATCTTAACCGGGACAATCAACTGGTTGAAGATGAACTTGGAGAAATGGAGTTCAGGCCTTTGAGAGGCTGATATGGATACGGTGCCTGTCGAATGATTCTCATGTACCAGCATATCACTTTTTTCATGCAACAGACAACATAGTGTTCCAAGTTACGTTTGACTGCATCCAGGGAAAAGTCCAGCAGCAGTTCCGGTGAGAACAACATTTGAACAAGTAAATTGAGCCTCGCCAGATGAGGCACTTAGGAGAGGGAGTGCTTAAGCCGATGCCACAGCATTGAAATCAGAAGTCTCACCTGAGACTGAAATCATCCACTTCAATATCGCTGCAACGCCCATCCGGCGAGCATGTCAAGCTAGCCACGACAGATTTAGTCGACGTTCCAGAAATACTGACAATGACATCAGAGCACGATCCATGACTATGGGATGGGCAGTTTTACTTTCTGAATACAATGTCCTGGATGAAAGTATTGGATGGGAACTCGGCGCATGCGACTGCATCGGTGAAGTAGCACTAAATTGTGTGTTGAGCATAAGAAAGTAAAAGCAGAGTAGCTAAATTACGCACCTGGTCAATGACAACGGGGTTGTCAACTTTGCTTTCGACAAAACCGTCAAAAGTAACGTTCTTGACAATGCCACTGCCCACGTTTGGACCAGCCCATGCCTTGATGCGAGCGCCATTCTGCGCATTTGTCATCTTGATATTTCTATTTGAACATTTGAGCAGTGCTTAATGGGGTATGATAATGACATGGTATACTTGGCAAGCACATTCTCAACGATGTCAAACATTCCTGGGAATTGTCCTAGTGAGCTATTTCATTCACCGTTCAAAAGGCTTGTAGTTGTATTCAGTTGACAAGGTAGCTTACCCGACCGAGATTCCGCTATGAGAATGGTTCAGTATAGCTTCTGACGACCTATCGTAAAATCACTCAACTGTGAACCCGTACAATCAAGGTTTTCGACGAGTACATTCGTAGCATCTGGAAAAGAATCTTAGTGATTCTGTGAATGATATTCATTGGGACCAGGGTCATACTCGGTTTGAAGGCAACGCAGTCGTCTCCACTCACGATTATGGAGTTTTGGATAGTGACGTTGTCACTACGATATATATTCCAGCCGTCTGTATTTTTGGCTGCATTAGAGGATGTAGATCCAGAGTTGATATTAATATTGTTGAAAACCACCCCCTGTGCCTCGTTGACCTAGAAAGACATCGATAAAAACAAAGCGAACCTCGGGAGTCAGCGCACCAAATTATGCCATTCAGGTCCGTTGACATAATTGATATTGTCGACGAGTACATTGTTCGCTTGGAATACAGTAAGAACAATCGGGCGAAGTAGAGAGGAGTTTGACGGGCTTAGTTTCTTTTAGTAGGGACTGTAAGGTGATGATGCACAAAACTTACAACGCATCATACCAAGCCTTGTTTCAAATATAAGAATCTGGGTGGTTTTTTGGACGTATAAGTATCTACCTACCTGACCAGCACCATCTAGCGTTCCACCACCTGTCAACACGATGTTCTCTCCTCCCAGTAACCAGAATGTGATTTGTGTCTGGAATGGGATGAAAAACCCGTTCTACAATTGCCTGTTATCCAGCATGAGATAGCCACAAATATGGACATACTCCAGTCCAATAGGGTATGTCCGGGTTGAATCGTAAAGTTCCCTCAAGTTGCTAAAAAAAACAAAAGGGCGCCTACTCAGGAATGCATAAAGTACAAATGGTGAGCAACCCACAATGCGCTTGTCAACTAATCCAGTCATGTTCATCCGTGTGGCGATATTCAAAGTGACATCTTTCGGAATTTGGGTTGTAGCGCAGGATTGTACAGCCTGGAGGAGTGCAGGCGCATCGTCGCCGCCAGAGGAAGTTAATGTACAGCTTGTTTGCGCAGCTACTGCGCCAAGAGAGGCTAATCCCAGGGTGACTCTTGTAAGAGATGACAATAACATATCTTCCTTACTGCCTCGGGCAGATTACATGCAGCCTTTATAATTTGAGGAGACGGCCCGCTCTCTCCACAGCTGCGGTCCGCATATGGGGAAACATTGTCGTCTAGTCTGACTTTGCGGAACATGGGCCACCTGAGAAATGGTATGACACTGTACACATGATCATTTGAGATGACATTCAAACATAGATCCGATTATATTCTTCCCATGGCATCACTTGCAAGTGTTTGGCTCGTGTTTGGCTCGTATTCGGCTCTGCATTTGAACGGCAATTGACATGCCCACCCTATCAGGTTCTAAATATCCGAAGATCTTGCAAAAACGCTATGACGGTTCTTATTTTGGTGTCAAGGGACCAGACAAACACAGACATACAATTTGACGTCAGCGTATCGCTGCTTACTATCGAGACCTCGTATCTCCTTTGAATTTTAGCTTTGAGTAAATTTCACTCTGAAAAACTCTTCTGGCACCATATCTCGGTTCATGAGAAATTGGCTCATGAGAAATCACATCAACATGTTTTACATAACAACAAATCAAAGTTCGAAAAAAAAGTCATCCTTTACAAATCTCCACAAGTGTTTGTCTTCTCAAAAATTCATCGTGGTTTCAACAACACGAAAAGTGGCTGCACACTCTTATATCAAGTCAACGACTGTCCATATCCCATTTATTGCCTCTGATCATTTAATTCAATTCCAATTTCTGGCACGAGGTCTGCACTATAGCTTTTAAATTTTATTAAGCGTCCTCTTTTGGACATAGACATTCATCACATCTTCTCAAACAGAGATATTGCTTCCAGGTGATATCTTTCTGGATGTTGTAGAGCGATTTATGCGGCAGTCCCATGGTTGATAGTATACCGCGCATTCAGATCATGTGCAATAACAATATACATATATTAGGAATGAACAACTTCCTCACATTAGTGAAGCCTCTAGAAGAATTAGTAGATTGCTATTTGATACAACTGGCGAACAATAATTTATCATGACGTGGGATGAATATCTAAATGCCGATAAAAGGTAGAATGATGGTCAATCACAGTCGTTGACTCGATCGATTTTTCTTCATTGACCCCTCCCCCTCTTCATTTCTCAACCCCTCCCACCTCTTCTTCTGCTTCTTTACGAGGACCAACCATCTTTTGATCAACAGCCATCAACTGTGCTGCCATAAGCGCTCTGAACCGCGATCCTTCCCTAGCTACCAATTCCCTATAAGAACCACCCTCCCACCCTCCATGACCACGATCCGCTCGGCACGCGCTATCGTTGATAGCCTATGTGCAACAAAAACACACGTTGTACGTCTTGATCGAAGAATCTTCTCGATGGCGTCATTGACGCGTCGTTCAGAGGTAGCATCTAAAGCAGAAGTCGCTTCGTCCAACGCGAGTATAGCAGGTCTCTTCAAAAGCGCACGGGAAAAAGCCAGGCGCTGTCGCTGACCGCCACTCAGACTAAGCCTACTGACTGACTGTAAATCAGGACCAATCCATAATTCAACTTGATAGAAACTTACTTAATGTATCAAAGCCATCCGGCATGCCCCATATAAACTCGCAGTTAGCCTCTCTCGCAGCCTCTTCAATCTCCTCTCTTGTCGCATCAGAGTTGCCAAAAGCAATATTTTCAGCTATTGTTCCACTAAAGAGAACCGGGTCTTGAGGGACAACACCTATAATCCTTCGCCAAGAGGTTGCCGTAAAATTACGAATGTCTACGTGGACACAGTGAACAAAAGTTGAAGAGTAAACTAGGGTCACATTTGCGCACCCTGGCCATCAAAGAGAACCTTTCCGTGGTTGGGATCGTAATATCGGAGCAACAGAGAATGGACCGATGACTTT
Source organism: Leucocoprinus sp. KB1807203 (assembly GCA_019327925.1). Taxonomy (NCBI): domain Eukaryota; kingdom Fungi; phylum Basidiomycota; class Agaricomycetes; order Agaricales; family Agaricaceae; genus Leucocoprinus; species Leucocoprinus sp. KB1807203. The sequence continues at coordinate 7,022 of JAHTMQ010000159.1, forward strand.
CCACCACCGCTCTCCCCACTGAACAAATAATTAAACAGAGATAAAACAAAATCCTCCTATAACGCACACGATAGCAACGGTTTCGCCGACATTGATTTCGAGATTAAAGTCTTTCAGGATTTTGACGTCTTTTCGTGTGGGATATTCAAAATGAACGTGTTCAAACCTGATAGTTCCACGCCTATCTGGCGAGAGCTCAATGCCCTCATGTAGAGGTATGAGAGATTCTCGATCCAAGACTTCGAACACACGTGTTCCAGCGCCAATTGCACGCATTATTGACGACTAGACATGAGAAAAATTAGTACTGCCTACGAGTTTACGTCAGGCTCAACTCACAAAGAAGGACCTGAATCGATTTGAGGTCGAGGATAATGACAGGGAAATAATTAAACTCACGTGAGCATAGTGAGACCATTCCCAACATAGGCAGTGTACAGCAGCAAACTCGTTAGATCACCGACGGTAATTGCTCCCTGTGAGACGAGAGTGCCTCCTAAATCAAATGAGTTTTTTTAATGCAAGCCTTCATGATTCATCAAATACCACGAACCATAACCTAGCAGCCCTAGTATCGTAACGTTCCCACTCCAGCCTGTACTGCCAAAGAATATTCCACTGGCGATTGCTTCCTTTCTCCCAGAGTGACGACTTTGGCGACTTTCTTGCTGAATTTCTTCTCTTCCTGGGCCAAAGCATCAAAAGCATGAACAGTCCGCAGAGCCGACAATGATTCTGTCGCAATCTTGATGCATACTCAGCACATTTGCTGATATCACTAAATCATGATCGCCAAATTACCTTAGTCATATCACCTACAGCTTCCTGCGTCTTGTGGGACAGCTTCTTGAGATAGCGACCATAGAAAACCTAGCATTTGTGTAAGCAGTTTGAAACCACAGAGATAAAGTCTACGTGCTGCACCAAGAGAGACGGGTGGAACCATAGCCAACATCAAAAGAGTCAGGGTTGGTGACGTGTAGAGCATCGCAGCCACTGAAACAATAAGAATTACGAGCACGAACATGTGAGGTTAACCCTTACACCCAACAGAAGACATCACGATTGCACGGAGGCCATCAGATAGATTGTTGGTGACGCTAGTCGAAAGTAAGATAAGAAATCCAGAGATTGGCTCATCAGCAGACCTTTCTCCAACAATACTAGTATCAACACTGAGTCTGCTCAGAGCGTCTCCTTCTCCCTTTTCGACAAATTCAACCTCTTGACGGATTGAAGCAGCGAACAATCGCTCACGCAGTCGTGCAACGATACGTTGACCTTGAAGGAGCTTGAGGTCATAAGTCGACCCTTGTAATGACACACCCACCCGACAACCTCATCAACATCGCGCGCCCAGCATTTGCCACGGCTCCTGTTGTGAACAGGAGAAGCAACAGCCCTGAAGCCTGCCAGATACCTAAACCGAAAGGAATTTGCTGAACGATCAAGTCTTTAGCCGGCAATCAATTGTAAACATGAATAACGCCTCACAGGATTGGAAGATGAAAAGAAGTCAATCAAGCGACCAATTGTGAAAGGAATACTCATTGACACAGAGGCGGACATAAACAACAGTCCGACAGCGATCAACAATGGTTTCTTTTCTGGTTTCGCCAAAGACACGATTTTGGTGAAGGACGAAAGTCCCTGTGGACTCTTTGCAAAAATCCTGGCAAGAATGGACGAGCGCGGTCTGTCTGATTCATGGCCTGAAGCATTCTCAGCAACAGCGACATTATTATGCACAACACCTGTCTTGTTGTTGTTAACAGTACTGTTGAACCGGAGTTGTCTACCATTCGAAATTTCATTATGTTGTCGTATCCGGAAATTCAAAGTCGTTGAAGACGCCGGATGCGACAGGGGTGAAGTTATAGGAATGCCGCCCTTCCATGGTGGAGATGTAACCAGAGTCCGAGTACGTGGAGGAGCTAGACGCACTTGCACACATCGACTTAACGGTGATGCAATTCGCGGTCCAAGCACCACTTGTCTGCGAGCCAACACTCTCAGCATCGTCTCTGGCGACGAGAAGAGCTGATTACGGCGTTGGATCGTGGTAGAGGTAAGGAAATACCTGGTTACCCGTCGGTCGCAACTTGGGCGCAGATATTCGTTCCCACACCCATTCTGACGCAATCACTGAAATAACAATTTACGGTTTGGTTCAACAAATGATGTCTACTCCATAATTCCACTCTCTCTCAAGGGTGGCTACAGGATGATTGGATCCAGACCGCAGTCCTTGATAGTCGAATCATTTGACTCCACACCTCACCCAGGAAGTGGGAGCTCTCTTTCAAGTTCTCCGAACCTAGAGCGCGACTGCGTTGTGTTACAAGACCCGGAAAGCAAGGCGGCAGAACGGTCTCGTAGAGGCATACTAGCAGGCTGATTTATTGAGAACGAGAAGAGGAATAGCAACTCAGCAGGACACACGGCTAAACAGTACTTCGCTTGAACTAATTGGGCGTCGCAAGAACTGCAAAAGAGGCACCTTTATTAGTTGGGAAATTTTTCCTGCACCTACCGACTGGGGAAAAAAATAAAAGACTGTCTACATAAATAATAATTGATAATAAAGGTCCGATCAACAGCTTTACGACTAACGAGCATGTCAACATACACCGAAGCCTGGCTACGTGGTCCTTCCAACACTCAATTCTACACTCGAACATACGTGCCAGAGGAGAACCAGCAAGTCAGGGCCGTCCTAGTCTTTATCCACGGCTTTGCAGAACACGTCGGTCGCTACGCCCATTTTCACCCCTATTCACGCGACAAGGCATTGCTGTTTTCGCAATGGACCAGCGTGGCTTTGGGCTCACTGGCCAGGACGTGGAGAAAAGGAGCAAGGGGAGCGCATATGGTAAGACCAGCTGGAAGGACCAGATGAACGACATTGCTTGGTCCATTGAACACGCGAGGGAAACCTTCAAGAATGTGCCTGTATTCCTGATGGGCCACTCTATGGTATTTTATTACCTTTCATTTTCTAGCGGTTGTAGTGCTAATGCCTTGGTTTAGGGAGGTGCAGAGGTTCTGGGATTTGCTAGTCAGGATGCAAAGTCGCCCCATAAGCATTTAGCGTCTTCTCTGCGCGGTATCATCGCAACTAGCCCTCTCATTCAACAAACAGAACCAGCTTCAAAACTGCTCAAATGGCTTGGCACAAAGGCTAGCTACGTCGTGCCTAATGCTCTTATCCCTGCACCTATTCAGGCTGAGGTCTGGATTCTCCGCTCTCCAATGTACTTTTGTATCTCAACGGGCATAGGACCTCTCACATGACAAAACGCTCAATGAGGCTTATCTTCATGATCCACTTGTCAAGCCCGCCGGTTCTCTCAAGGGCATCAGTGACATGCTCTACCACGGCGAGACCCTTCTGACAACATACTACAAGGACTGGCCAATATCTCTTCCCGTGTGTTTTGCACATCAAACGGTGTTCAGATTGTGTGCTGATGGCATCCAGGTATACATTGCTCACGGAACTGCCGACAAGGTTACATCCCACAAGGCCTCGCAAGAATTTATTGACAGACTTCCTGCAACCGACAAGGAGATCTCTTTATTTGAAGGCGGGCGACATGAACTCCACAATGAACCTGACGGTGTCAAAGAAAAGACTCGCCGGTGAAATTATCCAATTTGTTGAATCTCGTTTGCCACCTGCTATCAGTGTGACAGAAGCCGAGCCCGCTTCTGGAGCACCTTTGACTGAGGAAACACCTTCCAATGATCAGACCCCGGCCAAACTTTGACTTTTGACTTTCTACTCGACTTGCCTATAGACACTTCGTTTAATATCCAGATGTTTCTTTTTGCATTATCGCGTCTTCAGGTCGCAAAAGACTCCATAATGCAGTAAGCAGAAAGCACCATCCACACTATATGAAGTAGGGGCCACGGATATCCCATCTAATAGCCTGCAGCACCAGGCGCCTGGTCACCCTGCCTCCTGAGCCTGAGCAAAATCTCCTTGAACCTGGTCAAGTCGGTAGTACCAGTACCAGTCCGAGCAATAGTTTTGCTCTGAGAGTTTTGTAATTCGACGAGATCACAAATACGGCTCCACGTCGTACCACCGGCAAGAGAAGCTTCTAGTGACGCAACGTAGTCTGCCTCTGCATCCCTGATACAAGATGTCAGCCTATAAAGATATGATAGAAATGTAGCACACTTGTTCTCTGCGATGTTTTTCTCCTTCTTTCTGGAATAGTCCTCGTAGAAGTCTTCAAGTGCACGTTCAGCCTTGGAGATGGTCTCCTGACGCTTGGCTTTGGAAGCCTCATCCCGTGCCCTTATTTCTTCTTGCTGCTTCTCTCGCCACTCTCTGTAACCTAGGGTAAGGAGGAGTTGCGCAAAGGGATGTTGAAAAAGCCACATACCTAATCACTTCTGGTTCCCCTTCAGCTGACTGAGATAGCATCGGTGTCGAAGTGAGTGCAGGAGGCTGAGCTCTCTGTGCGAAAGGTTGATGGGTTTGGAACGAAGGTTGTGAAGGCGGAGACTGAAGCAGACTGACAAAAATTGCCGGTGGACTGGGGAAAAGAAACATACCTGCACGGCTGGTGCAGAGGGGACCCTCGATATCTGGGAACTCGTTCTCAAACTTTCTCTAGCTCGTCATCGCCAGTCACCCGTCACTGGTCTTCCAGAAGGAGCCGGGGTGTGTCGAAATCGTCAAACGAAAAGCCAGCGCTGTTGTTGCTGCTGCTGTTGCTGATTTGGTTGCCAGCTGGAGCAGAAGGAAGGTCGTCAAAGCCATCGAGAGAGATGTCGGGAAAGGCGTTGGCTGCCCGCTCGAATTCGTCGATGTTGTTGCCTCCCTAGAAGGTCTGCCATGGTAGTTATTGTGGAATATAGCGTGGATATTGTTATGGCGGATCAATATGGCCAAATATCATTGACGGGCCAGCTCACACGCTCCCTTTTTTTTTGGTCCCCGATGCCTCTGAACATCCGGGGTTGTTTGGTTCCATTCGAACTCCTCATAAACTCGAGACTGGTCGTCCCGAGTCTCGTAGTAAAAGGTGCGTGCTGCTTGAGTATCCCTTTTTTCGAGCCAGAGCTCATCTCAATCTGCGCAGAAAGACATTCGCTGTCTTGACTTTTTGTCACTCCGACAAAGCAGGCTACCGTGGCGTTGTATTTGACAAGGACAATTGTCTTGTATGTCGTTTATTTCTCTCTCTTTGCATCACATCCAAGTCTATCTTTAGACGGTCCCCATTTAAAGACACGCTGGTTCCTGAACTCGAGGTGCTCGATCTTTGGTGTGAGATCTTCCGTCGTTTCTCATTGCCCTTAGACAGCATGGTCTGAATGTCGAAGGGTATTCGGTGAAAACAACATCGTAATCGTCAGTAATTCTGCCGGTACCCCTACCGACCCAGGCGGTATCCAAGTTCGTATTAATCAAATCAGCGAACCCCTGTTGCTTTTTTTAAACGGATTTTTAGGCTGAATTCGTCTCTCACCACTTTCAAGTTCCTGTCCTCAGTCACAAAGTCTTCAAGCCCAGTCATTCCTGTATTAGCTCCGTCCGAACCTATTTTTGCTCCCTGCAGCGGCCGATATTCGATGACGAGCTTATTGTCGTCGGTGACCGATTGTTCACAGATATCGTGATGGCCAACCGTATGCGCCTGACAAACCCGAAACGTCCACCGGATCCGCTACCTACACCCACTGGTTTAATTGGAGAAGCTCTTTCCTGTATATTCGAAAAGGGTGGGACGATGAAAACCGAGATGGATGGCGTGCGGCGGTGCACGGTGGAGGTGAAATCCAGGGAAAGGCGTTTCGTGCCGGGTAGAGGTCCTCTGGCGATCTGGACTACGGGTATTTGGGAGAAGGAAGCCATGGGCATGCGCTGGCTTGAAAAAAAGATACTTGAGAGTGTCAAGAAGGGGTCGAACTCTCCAGGAAGGAGAGACGAAAAGTTCGTTTATTCGAGGAACAAAATCATCAGAAGCGAGGCGGCCGAGTTCTCTCCAGGTCAGCAATGTTGAGAATGATGGCCGCCCGTAAATAGTGGTATGTAGGACAAGGCGTAAGGACTACAAATATGGCTGGTTACTCGTCGCTGAATTCCCTTCCCACGATTCCGCCACGATCTTTTGTAGAGGAATAATGGCCAAGCCGTTGCAGGCGTACCGTGTTATATCCATAATTGCATTCTCACTGCTCCTCGCTTCCTGTATACTTTTAATCCTTGTAGGGACTCTCGCTTTCCCATCATCAAATCTATATATATCATCAGCCTTCGGTCTACTGCGAATGAACCACCTACCAGCGTAGCATCGTTACTACAATTTGGAGTTTGGGGAGTCTGTGCCTATAGGTGAATTGTCGATCACACTGACCTTTCGATCACATTATATATATTTGTCCCTTGGCAGTGGCCTCAACTAGTCCACACCGCTGGACAATCACGGTGTCTGCTTTGGTCCTCAGTTGGGATATAGAGTCCCAGAAGACATCAAGACGTTGATTGTGTTGGTAGACGAGACACATGTGAGATGACTATAAATAAATATCTACATTCCTTAGATACGCCGACACACTAAATTAGTATGACACTAAATACCTACCCTTAAAACCTAGAGATAACAGACTGCACTCAAGCACCGTGTAATAAATTGTTGACCCAAAAAAAAACCTAGAAATAGATTTTTTTTTGAATGAACAATTTATTACACGGTGCTCGTTCACAGTCCGTACCTAGAAATAGATACTCAGATAGGTATATAAGGATGACAGTATGCACTGTAAATTTAAGTAGAATTTAATCTATTTATTTGAATAGCCCACCTTATAGGTAAGACCTAAAGTACATCCATGGATGCTGCTCTTCACATTGGCCTGTCTGACGGTATTTTGAACACAGTCGAGGTTTCCCTGCATGTAATTCTCGTACTACACCCTGTTGCAGCGGGACTGACCCTGATCATGTTCATTACATCCTTCTTCCTCGCCTCGCATGCTGTCTTCATCTTGACTCTTTCCTCAAGGTGGTTGCGGGCCTTTTGGGGACAGTTGTCTTTGGCATAGACCTGGCGATCGTCATTATCGCGAAGAATGAGATAAAGAATACAGGGTTTCTCGAATTTGACGTACAGTTTGGGAACGGGGTGTGGATGATGCTTGTGTCCGTCATTTCGATATGGGTAGCGGTTGTATTGCTGTCTGCGAGGGCTTGCTATTGCTGTGGTGTTAGGTGAGTGGAAATGATATGGGCAAGTTGACGTCTTGATTGAACTTGATATAGAGACCGGGCCGCGAAGGATCCGAAATCCTACTAGTGTATATAGTCGTGAAGTCATAACCAGATGACATCAACGATAACTACGATATCAATATCTTCATTCGATCTTCCGCGTCTGCTCAGTTTCATTGAAGTCAATCCTGCCTTCCGCCCAATCCCTGATCAGCACACCGGCAATAGCGGTCTTCGGAGGCAATTGAAATGGTGATTCGCGGCTTGAAGTCCGATTGAGTACAGCCAGTACTTCTTGCCGAGTGAACCACCGCGCATCAATGAGTTCATTGTCGAGGTCCGTACGGATGGGCTGTGTGGAATCAGCTCGGGCATAAAAACCTACCATGAGACTGGCCGGGTACGGCTAATGGATTTATAAGGCGTGCGACCAAAAGGAGATTGAAGACTTGCTTACCCAAGGCTGACCAGAATGATACCGGATGCTCCAAACCCTCACGCCTGCTTCCTCCCATACCTCACGAGAGACTGCATCTTCAAAGGATTCGCCAGGTTCTATAAATCCTGCGAGAGCTGAATACATTTTTCCAGGATACCTTCTCTAGAAAGGTGGTCGATGAGTGTGGGGGATATTTTGATGTAAAACTGGGCTTACCCCACGGCCCAGAAGTACTTTGTCTTCGGTGTCATCAACAGTGATCATGATCACCACGGCGTCAGTCCGGGGATGGGCATAGTTATGAAGGCTCTTCCTGTAAATGTGATGAGCAATACAGCGCATGGTACATCGCATGACGCTCACCCAGAAGGGCATGGCCGTTTTCCGGTATTATCTGCCCAAGGCAGCAATGTTGAACATGAGATTTTCCAACCGCCCCACATTGAATAAGTACTCGATCCGCATCCAGGACAAAATTTGTGTCGAAAGCTCCAATCTGTCATGCTCTTCGCACTCGCGAAAATTGCGGCTGTAAAATGATCCAACCCGGACAGAAGCACGCGAGGTTCGGACCAAGAGAATGTTTTCTCTTCATTGTTCTCTTTGAAGAGGTCTAACAACCCTTGATCAGTATATTGACCATCTTGAATGAAATGTGCGACCTCCATCGCAAAGTACGGTGTCCCATCTAGCTTCTTGATGGCCACTGCAGTAGACTCGGGGGACGAAAATTCGGTGGTTGGCAATGCAGAAGAAACATCAGCATTGGGATGCTTTTCGTGTACACCAAGAAACACGATGGGTCGACTCTGGGGGTAGTGACGGACAGCCTCGGTTGGGCTATGCCGAACATTGTTGATCTCATCTGAAATTATGGTACCGATTCCTTGACCCTGACCAAAGTAGGGTTGAGGTCCGAGCAGAGGTGCGAGTTCGGAGGTGGTGAGGTAGCCGGGCTGTGGTCGATTGTTGGGTGCATTTGGGCTGGATATGACGAGAGGCTGGCCAGCATTGAAGAGAATCCATTTACTTTGGGGAAGAGCAGTCGCTGCGTTTAGAAAATTGTGGGAGGTACGCAGCCAGGAGAGACGGTTCAGAGGCGAACCTCCGAACATATTGACGAAGCTAATGGTAACATTCAGGGAAATCTTGTACAGCCTGAATAAAAGTGTACATACTGTTCTGATGAACTAGTCATGTTTTTTTGTAGGTGATGGAACTTGAGAGCGAGTTATCCCATTCCATCGCATATCACACTATCACACTGTTGTTGTATCTGTGAATCTCCAAATTATCGTCCATGAGGCTTTGCCGGCCCGCCTGAACCAACATGTGTCCTCGCGTCCTCGGGATTGTCATACTGCGACCACGACGTGATTTTTAGAACGAACATTATCCCTCGGGAGATCCTGATAACCTGGATGCGTCATTTATCGACCGTGCGTCTATCAGTTGGCTCTCACCCCTAAACACCCATACTATTCCACTATGGAATTTTTCATGCGAAATATTCCAACAGACCTGGACAAGTTCCAGGTCAAGGCTATCTTAGCGCAGCATTTGCATGGTCCAGACTTCTACAACAGTCAACGAAATTTTGACGTTCACCTGTCCCAACCCAGAGAGACTGATCGCACAGGGGTTGTCATGATACCCAGTATTGACATTGGGACGAAATTCTGGAATGTTTATGGGACGAAGAGACCTCAACAGCTCATGTTCTTTGGCAGAAACCGCATCTATTTCTCCGAGAGTACCCGACCAGCACCCAATCCCGAGACTGTTCATGCAGTTGCTCTCGCCCCCTGGGAGGATCCGACCTGGGAGCGAGAACGGAGGGAGCGAGAGAGGGATCTTGATGATTCACGCGTGACCCTTGCTTCGATTCAGTTCTGTTGGATGTGTCGGGATAATGTTTTTTCAATTGAATCTGAGGCGCGCCAGATTGCGATTCTTTGTTTTGATGAAAAACGTCGTGAACTCCAGGTTACTGTTTCGGAAGAGTATAGCTCTCCGACGGAATATGTGATTGCAATGCGACAATCTTCGATTTCGACGATCTCCTGTCATTTCTCCCAGCTTGATGGTCAGGTCATCTTTCTTGGGCTTGACGTTCCTCCGAGCTTTTTTAACAGAGTTTGTGTGTGTAACCCCGATAAGCCTGAGCCTTATCAGCGATTAACGACGTTTCCTCTTGTCGATAATCCTGCGGCTATCCCTTATACATCTTTTGCCTTGCGGCTTGTTCTTCTTGCCCCCCGCGGTGTTGACAAGTTCAGCACTATAGCCGATCTCAGCGGTCTGCGTAATGTCGTCAGATCGTACCATGTGGATGTTGCGCGGCGAAACCTCTTTTCTCAGAATTCGGTTCTAAACATGTCCATGAGCATCAGACGAATCAATTCGTGGCAAGTCGCCTTCCAACTCGAGGCTTTGGTTCGCAATCTCTTCGCCGATCCAAAAGAGGTTGGTGCCCTTGCTCTAGAGGTTAGGGAGTTGATAAAATCACATGGAAAGCCCTTCACTGCCAAAGTGCTCAAGGACTTTGGTCCTCGGGCAAAGGATTTTTCCACAACTGGTCCATCATCCTCTCTCAAGTCTGAATTTATATCTTTTGTTCAAGAATTTCGGTCTCGAGGCGACCTTGGGCCAGACGCGCCGAATAATATCAACTTTTATTCGTCTCTTCATGTCACTGTCACACCAACATCTATGTGTCTTAGCGGTCCTTTTATTGAAAGATCAAACCGGGTTATCCGTCGCTACACCCCAACTAACCAGGAGAATTTTCTTCACGTCGAATTTCGTGATGAAAACAACCTCTTATACCGACATGATAAGGATGTTGACGGTGCAGAGTTTGTCAAAGCGTGGATTGGGCCCATTATGCAGAATGGACTTGTTATTGCAGGCCGAAAGTTCCGATTCCTTGCTTATTCTCAGTCTGCTCTGAAAGAACATTCGGTTTGGTAAGTTGATTTGACTCATCCCTGTTGTTATTTTTTATGCTGGCTTCTGGTCAGGTTTGTCAAGACATTCAATGATCCGAAGTATGGCATTGTCACAGCCGAAAAGATTATACAAAGCCTTGGGACTTTTCGGGGCCTCGAATACGACCTTCGCCTTGAGTATTGCCCTGCAAGGTATGGTGCCCGTATATCTCAAGCATTTTCAGCGACCGATGCTGCGGTTGTTGATGTTGACGAGATCCTTATTCGAGATGATATCACTACCCCTGATGGAAAATATACCTTCACTGATGGTTGCGGTGGTATGTCAAAGGATATCGCTCGTGAGATTTGGCGCCTTGTTGGAAAGAGCCGAGCCGAGATCCTAATGATTTCCCTCATGCATATCAAATACGTTTCCAGGGTTCTAAAGGCATGATATCCATTGATCACACATTGAATGGTTCTAACGCATTGTCTCTCCGGCGCTCAATGATCAAATTCGACGATCCTTCTTCCACCGAAATTGAGATCTCCCGAGCGATTGATCAGCCAACCCCTTATTATCTCAATCGCCCCCTCATCATGATTTTGGAAGGACTGGGCATCCCATACCAAGTTTTTCAAGACCTTCAGGATGATGCTATACGCGAGACGCAAGCCGCAACACAGAGCCTGTCGGCAGCAGCGCATCTTCTTCAAATCCATGGTTTAGGACAATCGTTTAGGCTGCCATCTACTTTACAGAGCATCGCGAAGCTTGGCCTTGATTCCCTAGCACGAGATTCTTTCTTTAACCTCCTTTTTCGTATTGCAGTATATCACGTACTCCGTGATCTCAAGCACCGTGCCCGCATTCCTATCCCAAATGCATGGAATCTTGTCGGGGTTGCGGACACCCATCGCTATCTTCGTGAGAACGAGGTGTTTGTTTGTATCAACCATCGAGAGAGGGGGGTTTTTTATCTTGAAGGTCCTGTCCTCATCTCGCGGTCGCCGACAATTCATCCTGGGGACGTTCAACTGGCCCATGCAATCGGCGCTCCTTCCAAGGAATCCTGTTTTGCGAAAGAGTCTTTGCCAAATACCATCGTATTTAGTGTAAGAGGTGAGTTATGTTCTGTGCTGATCGTGCTGGTCAGCAGCTCATTCTTGGCAGGAGAACGCCCTCTCCCAACATGTCTTGGCGGTGGGGACCTCGACGGCGATGCCTATAATATCATTCCCCTTGAAGATCACCCCTATTTTACACCGAAACACACTTATGAGCCTGCGGAGTATCCCCCTCCTATCAAGGAATATGTTGAGTGGTCATGCACTATGACAGATGTGGCCAACTTTTTCATGAAATACATTGTCTCTGACGTGAGTGTGTAGATGAAAGATGACAAAATTTAGCCCTGATTCTAATTCAGGTCCTGGGCCTGGTCGCGACAAACTGGTTGGTTCTTGCCGACCAGACTGGCAATATCCAGGATCCTATGTGCATGGTCCTTGCGAAGTTACATAGCGACGCAGTGGACTATCCGAAAACAGGTCGTCAGGTTGATATTCAAGAGATCCCCAAACCTAAGTTCCTCAAACCTGATTGGTCTGCCCCAGAAACAATCGATGATCTACCTAACCAAGATGGGAAGTACTATCAGAGTCAAACAGCACTCGGGAAGTTGACTCGTCAGGTCGACTTGAAAGCACATGAACCATCTTTTCCTAGGCGCCATGTCGCCTCTTCCGCAAATACCATTGATGGCATCGCCGACGGGCTGTACCTTCTTGGTCTCACAGACACAGCTTTACAAGCTATCCAGAACGCCGTTGCGCCTCGGGTTGCGAGACGCCTCGATATATCTGAAGTGATCACGTATCAGTTCAAATTCTTAACTGATGGACTACTGAGCATCAGTTCGCGATACAGCTTGTCACGTCGTCATTCCAAGCCCTTAATAGAGGAAGAATTAATAATTGGCTCCATAACACAACGGACAAGCCAACCTGCCTTACGAAAGAAAAGAACGACAAATATCAAAGAAGCAACTGAGATCGTGTTCCAAAGGGTCAGGGAAGCATTGGAGGGAGATGACGAGAGGACATCGAAGGAGTATTTAAGA